>OY986440.1:12603179-12605679 GCA_963920525.1 Dichetophora obliterata | reverse complement strand
TATTTTATTTTATTTTATTTTATTTTATTTTATTTTATTTTATTTTATTTTATTTTATTTTATTTTATTTTATTTTATTTTATTTTATTTTATTTTATTTTATTTTATTTTATTTTATTTTATTTTATTTTATTTTATTTTATTTTATTTTATTTTATTTTATTTTATTTTATTTTATTTTATTTTATTTTATTTTATTTTATTTTATTTTATTTTATTTTATTTTATTTTATTTTATTTTATTTTATTTTATTTTATTTTATTTTATTTTATTTTATTTTATTTTATTTTATTTTATTTTATTTTATTTTATTTTATTTTATTTTATTTTATTTTATTTTATTTTATTTTATTTTATTTTATTTTATTTTATTTTATTTTATTTTATTTTATTTTATTTTATTTTATTTTATTTTATTTTATTTTATTTTATTTTATTTTATTTTATTTTATTTTATTTTATTTTATTTTATTTTATTTTATTTTATTTTATTTTATTTTATTTTATTTTATTTTATTTTATTTTATTTTATTTTATTTTATTTTATTTTATTTTATTTTATTTTATTTTATTTTATTTTATTTTATTTTATTTTATTTTATTTTATTTTATTTTATTTTATTTTATTTTATTTTATTTTATTTTATTTTATTTTATTTTATTTTATTTTATTTTATTTTATTTTATTTTATTTTATTTTATTTTATTTTATTTTATTTTATTTTATTTTATTTTATTTTATTTTATTTTATTTTATTTTATTTTATTTTATTTTATTTTATTTTATTTTATTTTATTTTATTTTATTTTATTTTATTTTATTTTATTTTATTTTATTTTATTTTATTTTATTTTATTTTATTTTATTTTATTTTATTTTATTTTATTTTATTTTATTTTATTTTATTTTATTTTATTTTATTTTATTTTATTTTATTTTATTTTATTTTATTTTATTTTATTTTATTTTATTTTATTTTATTTTATTTTATTTTATTTTATTTTATTTTATTTTATTTTATTTTATTTTATTTTATTTTATTTTATTTTATTTTATTTTATTTTATTTTATTTTATTTTATTTTATTTTATTTTATTTTATTTTATTTTATTTTATTTTATTTTATTTTATTTTATTTTATTTTATTTTATTTTATTTTATTTTATTTTATTTTATTTTATTTTATTTTATTTTATTTTATTTTATTTTATTTTATTTTATTTTATTTTATTTTATTTTATTTTATTTTATTTTATTTTATTTTATTTTATTTTATTTTATTTTATTTTATTTTATTTTATTTTATTTTATTTTATTTTATTTTATTTTATTTTATTTTTATTTTATTTTATTTTATTTTATTTTATTTTATTTTATTTTATTTTATTTTATTTTATTTTATTTTATTTTATTTTATTTTATTTTATTTTATTTTATTTTATTTTATTTTATTTTATTTTATTTTATTTTATTTTATTTTATTTTATTTTATTTTATTTTATTTTATTTTATTTTATTTTATTTTATTTTATTTTATTTTATTTTATTTTATTTTATTTTATTTTATTTTATTTTATTTTATTTTATTTTATTTTATTTTATTTTATTTTATTTTATTTTATTTTATTTTATTTTATTTTATTTTATTTTATTTTATTTTATTTTATTTTATTTTATTTTATTTTATTTTATTTTATTTTATTTTATTTTATTTTATTTTATTTTATTTTATTTTATTTTATTTTATTTTATTTTATTTTATTTTATTTTATTTTATTTTATTTTATTTTATTTTATTTTATTTTATTTTATTTTATTTTATTTTATTTTATTTTATTTTATTTTATTTTATTTTATTTTATTTTATTTTATTTTATTTTATTTTATTTTATTTTATTTTATTTTATTTTATTTTATTTTATTTTATTTTATTTTATTTTATTTTATTTTATTTTATTTTATTTTATTTTATTTTATTTTATTTTATTTTATTTTATTTTATTTTATTTTATTTTATTTTATTTTATTTTATTTTATTTTATTTTATTTTATTTTATTTTATTTTATTTTATTTTATTTTATTTTATTTTATTTTATTTTATTTTATTTTATTTTATTTTATTTTATTTTATTTTATTTTATTTTATTTTATTTTATTTTATTTTATTTTATTTTATTTTATTTTATTTTATTTTATTTTATTTTATTTTATTTTATTTTATTTTATTTTATTTTATTTTATTTTATTTTATTTTATTTTATTTTATTTTATTTTATTTTATTTTATTTTATTTTATTTTATTTATATTTATTTTATTTTATTTTATTTTATTTTATTTTATTTTATTTTATTTTATTTTATTTTATTTTATTTTATTTTATTTTATTTTATTTTATTTTATTTTATTTTATTTTATTTTATTTATTTTATTTTATTTTATTTTATTTTATTTTATTATTTTATTTTATTTTATTTTATTTTATTTTATTTTATTTTA
>OY986440.1:12587142-12595479 GCA_963920525.1 Dichetophora obliterata | reverse complement strand
TATTTTGATTTATTTTATTTTATTTTATTTTATTTTATTTTATTTTATTTTATTTTATTTTATTTTATTTTATTTTATTTTATTTTATTTTATTTTATTTTATTTTATTTTATTTTATTTTATTTTATTTTATTTTATTTTATTTTATTTTATTTTATTTTATTTTATTTTATTTTATTTTATTTTATTTTATTTTATTTTATTTTATTTTATTTTATTTTATTTTATTTTATTTTATTTTATTTTATTTTATTTTATTTTATTTTATTTTATTTTATTTTATTTTATTTTATTTTATTTTATTTTATTTTATTTTATTTTATTGTATTTTATTTTATTTTATTTTATTATATTTTATTTTATTTTATTTTATTTTATTTTATTTTATTTTATTTTATTTTATTTTATTTTATTGTATTATTATTTTATTTTTTTATATTATATTATATTATATTATATTATATTATATTATATTATATTATATTATATTATATTATATTATATTATATTATATTATATTATATTATATTATATATATTATATTATATTATATTATATTATATTATATTATATTATATTATATTATATTATATTATATTATATTATATTATATTATATTATATTATATTATATTATATTATATTATATTATATTATATTATATTATATTATATTATATTATATTATATTATATTATATTATATTATATTATATTATATTATATTATATTATATTATATTATATTATATTATATTATATTATATTATATTATATTATATTATATTATATTATATTATATTATATTATATTATATTATATTATATTATATTATATTATATTATATTATATTATATTATATTATATTATATTATATTATATTATATTATATTATATTATATTATATTATATTATATTATATTATATTATATTATATTATATTATATTATATTATATTATATTATATTATATTATATTATATTATATTATATTATATTATATTATATTATATTATATTATATTATATTATATTATATTATATTATATTATATTATATTATATTATATTATATTATATTATATTATATTATATTATATTATATTATATTATATTATATTATATTATATTATATTATATTATATTATATTATATATATATTATATTATATTATATTATATTATATTATATTATATTATATTATATTATATTATATTATATTATATTATATTATATTATATTATATTATATTATATTATATTATATTATATTATATTATATTATATTATATTATATTATATTATATTATATTATATTATATTATATTATATTATATTATATTATATTATATTATATTATATTATATTATATTATATTATATTATATTATATTATATTATATTATATTATATTATATTATATTATATTATATTATATTATATTATATTATATTATATTATATTATATTATATTATATTATATTATATTATATTATATTATATTATATTATATTATTTTATATTATATTATATTATGTTTTATGTTATATAAACTATAATAGCAAGTTTTTCCTTTATTTTGTGTTTCTTGTATATAGATAGATGGGTATAGATAGCAATAGCAAAAAAAAAGTTTTGCTTATAAATTGTACTAGAGTTGCAACGATATTAGAAAATATTCAGTACTCAAGCGTAAAAACTGAAATTTCGTTTACTTTTTGAAGCAACATTTAAACAGCATAGCTTCCACAAACGTAAAGATATCGCAAAATCCAATTGGATTCATTTAATTAAGGCTCATTTCTATAAATTTGCATACTTTAATTTCCAAATTTGCGACTTTTTTCCATGAGGTATTTTTGGCCGCCTCGCTACACTGACGCACGTTGCGTGGAGTTCAATTTTTATATCAACAATATTCAATTTAAATGTGATTATATAGTTTAGTATAATAACAAAATAAAAGCAAAATATTCATATAAAAAATTTTGTAAAATTTAATCCAAGGGTTAAATTAATGCCCCTATTATGTAAAATAACTCAACTTAAGTTGACTAGATTCAACTAAATTTTTTTCATATAACGTATTACATTTATTTTAGTTGAACCATGTAGTTTGCCTTAATCTTTTAAGAATTTTCAAACAACATAGTTCAACTGGAATGTATGTAATAAATTATGAGAAAAAAAATTAGTTGAATCTAGTCAACTTAAGTTGAGTTGTAATACATAATAGGGGCCTAAATATTAAATTTTTTTCTTTGTAAGCATGAAAATTCTTATATAGCAGTAAAGCGGTCGGTAGCAGGACAAAGTCTTCCCGGGAATACGAGTATTAAATAAGCTGTTCTTTTGGGATGCTCTTTATCTGTCTCTTTTAAAAAAATCTCTCATATTCTTAATGTTAACCCTTTGTATGGCCGTGTAACAGAGCTGTAACAAACCTAGTTAAACACTTCATGGTCCATTTACTCCAAATAAATAATTTTTTGCATAACAGTTGAAGAACATGATTCTAAAATTGAAGAATATGATTCTAAGACAGAAAGGGAAAAATAACTGGAGTTTTTTTAATAATCATATAAAGTTCGCATTCGTGAAAAATATATGATCAAAAAGTGATGTGCAAAAAAACAGAAAATTAAAAAGAATAAATACAAAATATTGGTTAAGATCAATACTGAGTAAAGTGTTCTAAAAATTAAAAATTGATTGAATTAACTAAAAATGTTCACAATTTACAAAAAAAACTGCTAATTTTTAGCCCAAAGCGTGTTCAGAAATATTGTTTTAAATAAAATCCGGTTTTTTTTAAATAAAATCCGAATTAATTTAACATATATGTTTTCAATTTGGTTTTTCATATTGAAATCACTATCTTTATCAATTTAAATGATACTTTTCGAAAAATAAGCACTTGCTCTATAAAGAGCTAGACGTTTCACTTCTTGTTCACTTGAATTTTTTTTTTTGTTGACGTAAAACTACGTCTTTTCACAAATGTTTTCAAGCACATTTAACGTTTTTAGTGGACACTTTGGGGTATACCTACAGTCTTTAATATTTATTGCGCAAAGTTTAAATATATGCCAAAATGTCAGTTATAAAGCAAATAAATCGAATATCTATTTTTGAATTTTGTTACTTCTTAAATAAAGACACAAAATAGCAAAATATAAGAAGAAAAACTTTAGGTTTTTTTATGAAAAAGTTATTTACGCGCATAATGTAAATAAACAATCAAATCAAAAAGTAAATTTTAATATTTAAGAGAAAAAATAAAATTTATTTATTGAAAATTAAGACTTTAAATCTTATGAGAGAGGAAATTATGCAGTTACCGTTGCCAGCGATAATTGTTTCATGACAAAACAAGGCGTTGACCATTGATTATTCATCATGTTCCTCGTATGGAACTTAAAATGATTGAAAAATTGGATTGAAAAATTGACATACTTAAGAGTACAAAACCAAAACACACATTTTTAGGATCCACCCAAGTGTCAAAAAAACTTTTTGAAAATTTAACATAATAGTCGAAATCAGCGACCCCTTAATACTGCACCGGCACACACACAAAGAGTATAAAGCAAAAAAACACATTTTAAGATCCACCCTAGTGTCAAAAAAAAATGTTTGAAATTCTTGCATAAGATTCGAAATCAGCGATCAGTGCATCTATAAAGCGTATTAATCCAAAAAAACATTTTTAGGGTCCACCCTAGTGTCAAAAAAACTTTTTGAAATTCTTACACAAGATTCGATATCATGTTTTAAAACTCTAACATGAGATTTAAAATCAGGGATCAGCGCATCTACTCGCACGTACACACACAGCGCACTCGCCTGCTAATATCCCAGTAGTTCCAGTCTTGAAGAAATCACAACTAAATCATGTACGATTTTTCTTGATCCTTGACGAAACATGCTGATTTGGCCATACATTTCATTGACGAAAATTTTGTATAAATGTTCCAAATTCGTGCAAGACGCAATGCAGAAACGTCGGGATTTATAATGCACGAACCCAATATCGAAATATTGAGGAAGTTTCGTTAACGAAAAGTAGACAGCAATATAAAAAAAAATTCGTCAAGGAATTAAAATCGAAACGTGCTTCTGGACCGAATTCAACGTCGTGCGATATATTTTATGGGGGTAAAAATATTTCCTCCTCTCTCAGCTCTATTGGAAATCGACGTAATGTTGGTTTCGTAATGGCTTGACGCCACCACACCGTATATTTTCCAGGCCCACTCGGGCGGCTGTCCAAGCCCACTCTTTTACCGTTGCCGTGATGCCACACATAGCCTTACGTTGTAGTGATAATTCGTTCTTTAGTCGTACGGTAAAGTTGTGGAATTGTCTCCCTGTGAGCGTGTTTCCCGTCAGTTTTCAGCTGTACAAATTTAAATCAAATCTTCACCGAAACTACTCCATCGTTTCAACCTCTAACTAACTGTCACCCATCTTTCAAATCAACACAATGCTCATACATTTATAAGAAACATCACCAGTGGCTCGTTCCTGTAACTCGTAGCGATCGTAGTTACCGACTCATATTACCGATTTGACGTCACTCTGACGTCATTCTCACTTGCAATGTTTCTGTACGAATCTGAATCGATTTCTGTTCGATTCGCTCATTCCAAACCGATAAGCTGTCACATGTTCCGATTTCATTTCAATGGAACCTTTTGAAAAAGTGTTTCTGTACGTAAAGTGAATCGATAAAAATGTGTCACTTTTATCACTGGCTTTGTGGCAAGTGAGAATTCTACCGATTTATCTAATGACAGTAATGTTGTGTATTATAAGGTTGTAAGTATTCGAAATATACCTTTAAAAATGGTTACTTTCATATAAGTCGAACTTTTTCTGATTGAAATATTGTGTTATTCTTAAAAATTTTAGTTTTAAAGGTTAAACAATTTATAAATAATGCCTACTTGCCAGAGAACTGCACAAGCCTACTTGAAACTCTATTTCAAGTACTTGCTTAAAATACAAGTTCAAGCTAGCTTGAGCTTGATAATTTTGAATCAAGTATAGCTTGTAATTGAATATAAATAAGCCCACGACAGCTTGCGACTTGCAAGTATGCTAGCTTACAAGCGAACGGCACGAAGTTTCAAGTAAAGGAAAGCTTGATGAAAGCAAAAAGTTTGAAAAGCTTAAAATTGAAGGCAAGTATCCAATTAAAGCAAGTATCCAAAAAATTCAATGAGCTTGTTTAGAGAGAGCTTAAGCGTAATAGGACTTTTAATGATTCTGTGGACTCAGTGGTTGGAAGTTTTAGGGGTAACTTATTTCGAGGATGATGTCAAACTTTAAAATTTAAGATGGCGGAGAGAGTTGCCACCTATATTTTTTTTTATTTTTGCGAATTCTTGTAATTTTGAAATTCTGACATCGGATTTGATTTCGAATATAATGTCACAGTCTTAAAATTTAAGATGGAAGTTAGGGTTGCCACATAAATTTTTACCAAAGTATTGCCACCTAATAATATGTATTTTTAAGAGTTTTAAACATAATTTATCAGTGTTAAGAGGCCGCTATGTATCGATTTCGAATCTAAAGTCAGAATTTTAAAATTCAAGATGGTGGATAGGGTTGCCACCTTAATTTTTTGTAGTTTTATGAATTCGGAGCTGGCAAAAAATGGTACACCAAAAATGGGTCGCTGAATCCGTTGTCAGAATTTCCAAATTATAAAATTTTGAAATAATAGGGTTGCCACCTAATAATAAGTCTTTTCAAGTGTTTTAAACGTCATTTATCAGTGTTAAGGGGTCGCTGATTTCGAATTTAAAGTCAGAATTTTAAAATTAAAGATGGTGGATAGGGTTGCCACCTTGATTTTATGTAGTTTTATGAATTCTGGGCTGGCAAAAAAAACATGGTACACCGAAAATGGGACGATGAATCTGAATCCGTTGTCAAAATTCCCAAATTATGAAATTTTGAAATAGGGTTGCCACCTAATATTATGGCAATAACAACAGAAAAAAAGTTACACGAACTCCGCATAATAAATGAAACGAACAACGAAACAAACGATCGTCAGTCGCATAGAGTCGAAACCAGAGTTGAAAAGTAGAAAACTTGACTTTTTCCACCAACTCATATGGGGTAGAAACAAAATAGCATCACGTCAGACATATGATTTATTTTTCAGAAGCCAGTCGCGAATTGTAAGGAAAAAAATAAATCAAGTTCCTTCATATCAACTCAAAGCTTGATATTTTTTCAAGTAGCTTGGTTTTCAATTTACTTGTTGCAGATCTCTGCTTACATAAAAGTTAAAAATTTTAGCAAAACAGTATTTGTTTGAGCTATGAAAAAGTAACCGGTTGCATATATTTGCTAAGTTCTTGCAGCACAGCAATAAGTGTAATATTATTTACATTATTTACAACCGCAACCATTAATACACATCATTAGAAAATAATTAATTTTCTTAAACTGCAAATATTCACTTTTTATTAACAAGCACCTATTTGTTATAAAGTAAAAAAAATAATATATAATACTAAAATAATATATTCGAGTAAACAGCTGCTTGTCATTTGACTCAATTTCGCAACTTTTCTTCTCGATTTGTGTTCTTTTTCATGACGGTCCGAGTTTTTACCGATTTAAACGTACAGAAACATTAGTTGTCACGAAATCGGTAACTAGGGATCGATAACGGCTGACGTCACACAAATCGGTAACTTGCCGATTTTGTTACAGGAACGAGCTACTGAGCTTTCACTCTACAAAACAGAAAAAAATTATACCAAATTGTCAAAATCAAACGAATTCGACAGAAATGGCAATGACACCTGAACAGTGGTGTCAATGAATATGTAAATACTAGCGAAAAACATCGATAGTCAGTCCAAAACTAGCTATGGTCACGATAGTGTGAACTCTACAGTTTAGCCTCTGGACGATTCGGCAAATCACAACAATCATGAATATCTTGAAGTTGTTGTAATAGAGTGGAAAAAGCTAGGCGCTGACAACCGCTACTTTGCTTTATATTTAGTATGAATTTTTTTTAAGTCCAGCAGCTCATGCAGAAACTTCCTTTAAGAAATCATCACGAAAAGTTCGTCAATGATGCCGCGAACTACTGGGATGCAGTCTGCTTGATACTCGCACGCATACACACACAGCAATCTCACTGTTACGTGACGATTTCTACCAAATGACACCACTCGCAAGCCGCGTAAAGGATTTTCATTACACAAAACATGCATAAAATGCTTCAGTAGCTGCTTAAGTTGTTGTGGTTGTTAGTTTGATTCGTGCCGAAATCACGAACGCAACATCGTGTCGTTTGTTGTTGTTGTTATTAATATGTTGATTATTATTAAGGTGGTCAAATGAATCAGCTCATCCTATTAATTTTCTCCCTTAACATTTTTTCTAAACTCTATCTGCCACCCTTCTGCAGGTCCCCATACAAAAAACACAAAAATTTTATTAAATAGCGTGTAGACAAGAGCGTGACGAGACTCGAAAATTTTTAGCCTCAATATCAAATCGCTGCAAAAGAAGTGTCACGAGACTCGAAAAATTTTAGCCTCAATATCAAATCGCTGCAAAAGAAGTGTAATTTTCTTAGATTAGATATTTTTTTACTATGTTGCCTTTTGACGCCATACATGCTTACTATGCAGCTTTATATATTTTTTTTCTCTGTTTTATTCTCGTTTTTTTTTCTTGTTTTTATGCAAACCAATGTTGAACAATATCAGGTTGAGTGGAAGGGCCTCACTGGGCCTGTACAGTTTAAAGAAGGACGCCGCATCCAATTCAAATTGGATCTGGTCAAATTAAAGCAGCACTCGATTGTAAAAGTGGGTGAGTGGTCACCACAAACTCGTTTAAATATAACCGATCGCTCAATATTCTTCGATGCTGGTAGCATGAATGTCACACTCGTCGTCATAACTATTTTGGTGAGTTTTTTTTTATGTTTTCGCTCATATCTCGTAAAGTCGCTAGTAACTTTTTTATAGCTGGAATGCGAACGTTTGTTGTACATTTTTTACTTTTGGCATATTTTACATATAATTGTATTTATAACTTAGTTAATTGTTTTAATTTAACAGTAAAAAATATGATAAAAAGAACGAAATAAAATATCTTTCCTACCATGTCATACTATTTAGAATATATGCACTTTAAACTGTAGGACCGGTGTGAAGTAAGAAGCCTTTTTTCAGCATTCGGCAGATATAAAATTCCGATCTGATTGATCCAAAGATCTTCATTGAAATGAACATTTTTGGTGATTAAATTCGTTTCTATCTACTGACTGTTTTGTCTATTTATGCACATTCATAAAAC